>JAVLUZ010000271.1:0-44655 GCA_036768485.1 Mermis nigrescens | reverse complement strand
GAGGGTAACGTCAGGAACATCGTGGTCGGTCAGGGAGAGTGAAATTCAGGATTTTTGAACACTAAACCACGTTTTAGTAAATATTTTGTCCGAATTCGAATTGCTTGAAACACACTGTTAAAATGGGTTAAAATTGCTCGACAGAACCTCAGTTTTCGACCCTTTAGTGGGGGGTATAACTAGACATGCACGGGGGAGGGATTTGGGGTCTAGAACAGACATGGGCGTTGGGGGTTTAGGGGGTATACACCCCCAGAAATTGAAAACCCCGCGGCTTACTGTAGACTATCCAGAATTCTATTTTCAGTAACATTTTTGGCAATTTTTGGCGATCTCACTCTCCTCCCTAGAATTTTCTTGCTGCCCATGTATTATCTAGACCTCCAGAATGGAAAAACTGGGAATTTCTCGGGGACAATGAGGCAAAATGAAAGCAAAAACTGTTTAATAATCGTAGTTTTAATGCTACTTTAGCTCTTATTCTAATTTTAGAGGTCATTTTTGCCCGAAACAGCTCAATTTTTGACCCCCGTAGACCAGCTGACCCCCTCCCCCGATCGACCACGCTCTGCATCTATGGCTGTAACCATTTTTCTCACCCCCCTCTACGTGCTTGCACATATGGCTTGTAGTAGGATATTCGGGTTGACCCCATTCGGTTGAACCAGCGTGTTCTACTAAAAGCTAATCCTTATATTCTGATTGGACCAAAAAACGTATCTTTGTCCTGAAAGGAAGGTGGATCAATCTTATTCTTTAAGGATGGGGAGCAGCAGTTATGGAGTGTTACATTTCATATTTCTTTGATACTTATATCTTTTCTTTTATTTGTCATAGACGATAAGTGCTCGTTTTACAGGTATTCCTGGTTATTACTTTGAAATGATATCGTTCAGCGATTCCAAGTTGGACAAGTATGTGGAGAAAGGTACGCTTAGTTTTGTATGTATTTCGCTTCGCTGAGCTTTAAATTTTCATTATTTATAATTTTTAATCTGCGCAGTTTGATATTCAGCGATGAGCAGACTATGCATAACATTATGTAACGTTTAATATGTTGTTTTATTTTGACTACAGCATGATACAGTTGATGCAAAACAGATTATATATCTAAAGAATCGAATCTACTTTGCATTTGTGCTCGTTGGTTTCGCTCCGATTTCATAATGAATTGGATGCCAACAGCTAAATACCACTTTTTAAAGTAGTCATGATCATATAATTTCATTAGGTTTGTAAATATTTCAATCCTTTTTCAGGTTATTATATACACACATATGCCTACACACACACACACACACACACACACACACACACACACACACACACACACACGCGCGCACACACGCACGCACACGCACACACACACACACACACACACACAACAACACACACACACACACACACACACATGAATATTCAATGAGCAAGTCTTCTACTCTTTTCGTAAAATGTCCTATTACAATGCCCCTGTCTTCTTCTGGGAAGTCGAGAGAACATAAGCTAACGCAGGCCCTCATGTGCATATTCGATATGTGATATGCATATTCAATTTATAATGTGTATGTATATCACTCAACTATCTGCACTAAGATTTGCCTTTTATCGTCCTTCTGTGTATAAATGAATTCAAGTTGTAAATTCGTACGGAAATGAAAAATTTAAGAGTTCTTATTTCTAGAAATTTCCGATATGATATTGATACAAGAGTACGTATACATACATACACAGGCCCGTAGCCAGGATTTTATTTCGGGGGGAGGGGGGTGGGGGACAAAAAATTTTTGAAAGTAAGATATCTCGAGAACCATTAGGGAGTAGTCAAAAATAAGGGCATTTTTGACGTTTCTCAACGAGCACTACACAATGGTGAAGAAAAAGGTCGAAAAAATTTAAAATATTTATCAATGTATTTCATACTCATCAACAAAAAATATATCGCTTAAACTATTAGCGCAACTGATTTCTCATTGTACAGTCTGTAAACAATTTCTTAACTTTTCGCATTTGTACTCGATGTGCTCTGCAAAAAAATAAGCAGAAAATTAGTGATTTAGCGTGAAGCGCCGGAAAAATTTAACATTTTCTCCATGTCTGACTCAAACTTGAACGATTTAACAGACAAAAACCATACAGAAACAATTAATCCGCAAAAGTATGCAAAAAATTTCCGTTCTGGCGACCTTTTAAATGCTCTTCGAGAATTTGTCATTTCTTATTTCTTCCTTTGGGGACCCTTGTGAGAGAAAAAATTTTTAGGTTTCGGGGGGGGCAACTTTCCCCCTTGGCTACGGACCTGTAACTACATTACATGTACATGCATAGTTATTAAATGCATATATTTCTTACAGGTCTGGCAAAATTTAATCTTGGACAATTGTCTCGCGTTTATCCGAATGCAAGTCGTTTAACTTCGGCGAATTTTAATCCGATTCCAATGTGGTGTTGTGGAGTTCAAATGGTCGCATTAAATTATCAAATGCCTGATAACGATCTCTTCTGAAGTTAGATAAATTTTTAATGCTTGTGCGTAATTTTTTACGATTTCCAGGAAAAATTTTCCAAATGGTTTCCCAATTTTTATTTGTAGTCTAAGCTATTAAGTAATTTGAATTTCTTTATACAATACCTATCCAGAATTTTCGGTAAGCAAGGCATAAGATGGCAAGCGCTTTATTGTGACAGTGTATGTTTAAAAATGAAGTCAGCTTCAAAATTATGGATTATATGTACATTCATAGAAGATACGTATATATAGTTACTACAGTTCAAAGTGGATGTTAAAAAATTTTAATATATATATATATATATATATATATATATATATATATATATATATATATATATATATATATATATATATATATATATATATATATATATATAATATATTTTTTGGAAAAATAGTTTTTATACAACTTTTTATACAAAATTGTATAAAAACGTTATTTTTAGGATAATTTAATTCGAAGATGTTTTTGTGAGAATGTTTGATTTCGTACCTACTATGTACGTTTTTTACTGACTCGTCTGCTCTAAAAATGCAGATAAGGCAATGCAGCTAAATCAGGGGAAATTTTTGGCTAATGGCACATGTGGTTACGTTTTGAAGCCGCCTTCTTTGCGTCATCTGGCTAATGTTGACTCAGATAAAGTTGGATCACTACCAAGCCAATCGTTGATTACAGTGACTATAGAAGTAAATATATAAATTAATTATATATGCCGTAGTACATAATGTATATCGGTTTTTAGACTTTTTATTCACAGCAAACTGATCGATTTAGAAAAAAAAACAAGATTTAGGGTAATATCCTCGTGAGTTTCCATTAAATAATTTTTTGTTTATCATTGATCAGTTCGTGATTTTGATCTTAAGTAAACGATTTTAAACTGAAATTCTTTACTTCTTTAACTTGCATATTAGGACGGAATAGGATGGCAAACATCTGGCAAATGGTTCTTTCTACATTATTTTCATCTTAATTTCAGCTCTGTACTTACAACGTCAATTTTTTGCTAAGTGATCAAGATAAAAGTGTTTTTTAGAAAATCGTTGAATTTATTTTTTCATAAGAAGATTAAAAAACTTATGTTAAAATGTCTAGCGGTTCTTGGGCTTCAAAAATCGTCTATTATTTACATGATGGCAACATCATTAATTGAGGTTACTGGTATTTTTTACAATTATGGCATATATGCATACGGTCACAAAAGCTCTGGGAGGAGGTAAACCGAATTCCGTGGCTGGGGGGGGTAAATAAGCAGTTTTTTATTATTTAATGTCTAACATTTCTTCACCAACAGTAGTGGTTAATTTTGAATGAAAACAAATAAGAATAAGGATAATGGAATGACCTTTAACATCAAATATGTGCAAAATAATGGAAGAAAAGCTCCTGAATGACAGCCTTTAATGCTAGAAAAAATAATTATTTAATTGAAATTATGCTATTAAACGTCGTTTTACTTTTTTCATGGTTCGAGCCATACATGGACAAATTGTGCAATAATTCGATCCGGTATCAATGGGGGGCTGGTTCGGTAACAATGGGAAGACCTGCAAGTATCAATGGAAAATTTTGCATTATGCCATACAAATCGAAGAAAAATGATGGAATACGCAAAAACGATTCTAAAACCAACTTTAATCAGTTAATCAATCAGAATAAGAAGAAGAAGGAGAAGGATGAATCTAGGAAAATACGCGAAAATGATTTAATCAATCATCCAATCAACTAATGACTAGCAACCAATAATTAATAATCAGTCAAACAACCATTAGTTAACCATTCAACCATAAAATAATCAATCTGCCAACTAAACAACCACTTTGTGAATGGACAAACAACAGAAAAATTGGGCAGCTGGTATCAATGGGAAGACCGGTCTTTGCCCATGTATGGCTCGAGCAATATGTTTTGGTCCGAAATTGCCCGAGGGGAGTATACTATTCAAAAGTCCTAATAGGCGGATATCCCCCTCATACCCCTTCTAGCATAGGTGCGCAAGGTCAAAACTTTCAGCGGGGTGAAAACCGAAAATTGCTAGATAGCTATGTGCTTCGTAAGAACGGCTCTGTAGTCCTTTTGGGGTCAGAATATTAGCTGTATAGCGCTTTTGGTCTCAGAAAACTAGCTATAGAGCCTTTTTGGATTCACAAACAGCCATACAGCCTTTTTGTACTAAAAATAGCTATTAATCACTTTTTGGAGTCGAGAATTAGCTATACATCCTTTAAAACTCAGAAAAGACAACTAAATAGCATTTCTGAGCTCAAAAAAGACTATATAGCTAGTTTTCTGAGCCCAAAAAGGCTGTATAGCTAAATTTCCGAGCCCAAAAAGGCTATACAGCAATGCTTTTTCGACCAAAATCGCTGTCTAGCTATCAGTTTTTCAGAGCTCAGGGGGGGGCAATACCCCTCTCACCCCCTTTGCTCTTGTGTGCCTCCCAGTGTGCATGTGTGCATGTCGGTCTTTTTTACATGTTAAATTATTTTTTGCTTTCGATCTGTACATGTGTAATTTACTTTTTGCATTAGAGATTATTGCATTATTGCGCATTGGAAATTTTGTCAATTATATTTTATCTATATACATATGTATTCAAAATTGGCTTACTGTTAGGTACCCTTGGTTCATAAAAGTTTTTCCTCACTTAATAGCCCGATTAAACTTCAATCGATAATCTAATGTGTATAAACAAACACATACATAAATGAATTATGGATGTCTCAAAAATATTTGGTTCAGTTTCTGTGTAGGTCATTGGCTTTTCTAAACCTAAGCGTTGAAAATGTTCGACTAGCTTTGCCGCATTTTTTATGTTGTCGATTTATCTTTGAAGGGATGCCTTTCTTTTTTTGTTCAATTTTAGCATAATAGTTGAGCATATTTTTACATATGACGCATTTTTGTATATTTTTGTTTACTATTTTCTTTTTTGCTTTATTGTTAATGTGTAATTTTCAACAAAGCGAATTATTTAAAGCCTTCAGATGAAGCTTCGATGATTGATTCAATTTTTTGAATTGTTTGTTCCATTCAGGTTATAGCCGGCCGTCATCTATGTCGCAAAGATAGAGGTAAAGGCATAGTCAGCCCAGTAGTTGAAATTGAAGTTCTTGGCCTTGCTTGCGACAGCAAATCGAAAAGGACGAAGACTGTATGTAAGTTCATTTTATTCGTTCAATTTATTTAAGCTTGAAAATTATGGTATGTCCGAAGCCTTAAATTAACGCCGCTAATTCTTCTTCCTAAAAGATTGTTTCGAAAATATTTGGGATGATTTACTGGTCAAATTTTGCTGTGATGGAATAGCGATATATTCGAAACAATATGGTGATAAAATCGGTCTTTTCACGCAAGCTTGTTTGCAAGCGTCCTTTGAGTATTCTCCTTAGTTCACATTGTACTATGCGTATGTAAGGGTTGTTTATTTAATATGTAAAGTTACGCAAACATGCGCAGCTTGGTAATTCTGGGTGGGGGTTCAATCGGAAAATTTTCCTAAACTGCCAATTTCGGGCTCAAAAGAGGATGGATACACTTTAAACATAAATATCGTCTTTTTGTTTCTGACGATGCTTTTTCTTCCTAGTCGATATGAACATTATAAAATTTTCATGGAAAATTCATCAAAACTCAACAAAATACATGTAGATCCCAAAAATTTTAAATCTTGATATTTTCGAAATTTTTTGCAAGATCTGAAGGGTAAGAATACTTTTGCGGTAGGGGAGGGGCCAAAGAAACTTTGAGGGGTGCCTGGACAAAAATATGGTTTTTAAGCTTTTTTTGTATATACATACATATGTACATAGGCATAGTCCCGTATCCAGGATTTTATTTCAGGGGGAATGGGAAACTTTGAAGTCAAATATCTCGAGAATACCAGGAGATAGGCGAAAATACAAGGGCATTTTCGAAGGTTTCTCGATGATCTCTTTACAATGGCGAAGAAAAATTTTTAAAAATTCCAAAAATTTTTTAATTTTATCTCACAATGGTATACACAAAAATTTATCGTTCGATTGTCTGTATAACTGAATTCTCCGCATTCATTTCATGAACAACTCCTCAGCTTTTGTTTTTATACTCAATCTGTGTACTTTGCAAACAAAAACAACCGAGAAAATGAATTAATCCGGCGTTGAGCGCCTGAAAAATTCGACATGTCCTCAGTGTTTTTTTCTACAAGGTTCCTTTGTACATATACAAAGATGGTCCCCGAAAGTCTTTGTACATTTTGTACATGCAAATTTTTGTGTACTATAATATGGTACAGTAGCGATTTTAGTGTTGTAAAACAAGGTTTTTCGACCTTTGGTAGTGTATTTAGCTAATTTCTGGGTTTCTGACGCCGAAAATTACTAAAAATTGAAAATTCTTCCATTTTAAAGATATATAGGACAGACAATTACTCATTTCTGCGCGCGCGAAAAGTTTTTGGAATTTTGCACCTTTTAACACTTTTCGTCTTCCCAAAAATCTTTGTACATTTACAAAGACGGTCCTGAAAATGTCTTTATCCATCGGGAAAATTCTTTGCCGTATACAAAAAAAGCACGCATGTCCTCCATGTCTAGCTTAATCTTGAGCGGTTCAGAAGGCAAAAATGTACATAAACAATAATCCAGCGCGAAGCACCGGAAAATTTTGACATGTTGTCCTTTTAAGCTCAATTTTGCTGCTTCCTGAATTTAAGCAATGCATTAATTATAGGTGGCGCGCAGTGATCCGGACCGAGGCCTCGGCCTCGGCAAGCCTCGGCGTTTTTGAACCTCGGCCTCGGCGCCGAGGGCGAACCCACTGAAAAGTGCCGAGGCGCCGAGGGTTAAAATCAAATTTTGAATAAGTTTAATATGTCCCTTGAATATTAACTATTTAGAATGCATCTGCAGTACAAAGGCTATTTTTACCTATAGACTTTTCTTGTGGTTTTAGTCGCGTACCCAGTTACACAAAGTTACATACAGCAAAGTGCCAATTTATTATTCATGTGATGACTAAGTTTTAGTTTCTCATGCTTGCTGCATGGATCGGAGACACACATTCCCGAAAGAGAGGGGTGAGGGAGGTTTATTACCCCCACTCTACCAGGGTACAAGACTCAAGTCACTGTCAGACGATTTTTGGTGAATGGCAAAAGTGCAGCTAACTATTAGAATTTCTCGAAGTGATACAGTATTTTTGAATGTAAGCAAGAGTAAATAGACGAAATTGTCACTGTAAAACATGCATGTAACAGCTCCGAAATTTTCGGGAGAGGGCTCCTCGGCATACATGTAACGGCTAGAAATTTTCGGGTGGGGGATTAGCAGAACTCTAATTCTACGTCAAAAATGGCAAAAGCACCTAAAATAGCCAACAAAGCTTTTGCAAATTTTCGCCCAAAAATGGGGAGGGTAGGTCAAAATTTTCTGACGTTGGAGGAAGGGTGTGGGGAGGACGTCCAGCCCTGCAGTTGGGTTGGGGAATTTCCCAAAGCCCTTCCTGTTACACGTATGGTTTTCGGCCCATTTTATGGGAGAGGGCGTAAATGATTACGAATTTTCGGTCGAAAATCCGCAAAAACGCAACTAAAAATGGCCAATAAATGCCAGGTTTTTGCCAAAAATCAATTTCGGCTCGCGCATTTTTGGAGCTATTTTTATACAATGTTAAAATACTTTTTCTCGGACAAAGTGATATTAATTATATCGTTTTTCAGTATTTTTTTAGAAAATTTCAAGAAAATTTTCAGCGCTTCGCGCAAAACATCGCCAATATACTGTATTTAGATTTAAGCAGAGGCATTAAACACTCAAAAATCGATTTTTCTGTAATCTAGGCATCTTTATGCAGATTTGAAATATCTTTTGTATCCATTTATACTGTTTTCAAGAATTTTATGCAGAAACAAGTACTGTTTAATAACTCAGCACATTTAGCCGATTCAAAGATAAAATTAGAGACTAAATTTATCCTGATGTTGCATTGGATTTCTAAGCACAGTACAAATTACATTAGGCATGAAACGTCGGAAATTTCCATATTCTAATTCTCTTAAACTCACTTATATATAGTTTTCCAGAAATAAGCAATGCAGGAATGATATCTATCGCGAAGTGCCAGAAAATCTGAACGTTTTTATGCTATTTTGCTTAATTTTGCACCTTTTTGAAGAATGCAATAAATTTGATCTAGCAAAAAATTGTATCTTGAAAAAATTCAAATATGTAGTAAATAGTAATTTTGATTGAACTAATAGCGCAAAGCGTCGAAAACTTGAGCATTTTTACGCTGGGAAACGTCAAAAACATAATGTAATTTTATAGCTTAAATTTCTAAAAAAACATTTGAGGGGGATTCCCCCCCTTTACTCCCCCTGGATACGGGCCTGTATGTACATGGGTACTTTTTGTGTTTTGAACGGCAATAATGTAAATCATTTATTATCGCTTCCCAAAAATGAGCGAATTTCCAAAACTTTTAGCTTTTGCGCGTGCGCATGGTTTAGAGCTACGCGGAATTTAAATTTTTGATGCTTGAATTTTACTTGAATCACTGTTAGCACCAGAAAGTCTCGCGAACAAGTATTATTCATTTGATTCGGATTTATTTCAATGTTGCTCTTTTTCTACCTATTAAAAACGCTTTAGACTATCAAAGTCCTTATTTCGAATATTTTTTTTAATTAGTAAGAACTGTAAACTTATAAAGCATTATTTTATGAGCTCGAATTTAATTTACACGAAGACGTTTGAAATAAGACAATTTTATAAGAAAAAGTTACAAGAATATCTTAATTTGGATATACTTCTTACACATGTATGTTTGTACTGTACATGGGCACAGGCTCAATTCGGTATCAAGTGACTTGACCCTGGCGGCTGTGCAACCCTGCAATACCGCAAGGGAAACCAGACCGACCCCGGAAGTATTGGTAAATAGTAGAAATGCAGCTTCTGTTAGCACCAAAAAGCTCTCACATATACGTACGATTTGTAGTAACAAAATTGCGTTTTTGTTGCATATCCATCACTTTTAAACCCGGAAAGGCACTTTAGGAAAAAATTTTGGTTTCACTTCTTAGAATTCCCATGCTGTGCTTTTCTTGACATGACAAATCCCGCAGGTCCTAGGGAAGTCACTTGTTGAGCCTGGAAAATCTTACCGTGCCCATGTATGGCTTGTGCGTACATCATTTTAAACTTTTAAAGCAATGTTTCATGAGATTGAATTAATTTAATTGGAACATGTTTTAAGAAAAGGAAGATTTCATTCATCTAATGATTAATTTTTTTAAATGAATTCGGTATTTCAAGATTTTATTAAAAAATGTAGCACTACACGTGTATTTATATATGATGTCTAGTCGTATGAAAGAGGTCAGAAACTCGCAATAATGCGCGCAGTTGGAGCTTCCATATAATTACTAAGACCATTAATATTTTTTATATTTGTTCTTTTTATTTTTATTAATATTTTTATTTTTATTGACATTTAGCCTGTGATGGATTACATCCGGTTTGGGAAGAACGTTTCGTTTTTGACGTGCATTATCCTGAGTTAAGCTTAATACGCTTTTACGTCGAAGAAGGTGATTTTGTCAAAACCGATCCTTTCATCGGTCAAACAGTTTTCCCAATCGATTGCTTAAGGACCGGTAATTAAAATTACTATGTAAACTGAATCATGTGAAGTATGATTACGGATTTTGATTGCGACGTTTTTCATTTTGCTTATTCTTTGATTATTTATTTTATTTTTTGTTGATTATTAGAAAATTTTTATTAATATGTACGCTTTTTTAAAGCTTTTATGTGTATTTTTTTGCAGAGAAAGTAGGTAATTGTCAAATGATATTTGTCGCTTATTTCAATAGTTCTGCATACCTAGACTTGTTTCGTATCGGGCAAAAATTTTGAGGCTCGTACAAAGATTTTCGGAGTATCTTTATACAATGTGCAAAGACTTGTTGTGGCAAGGCCGGTACTTTTTTATCATTTCAGTGAATTCAAGTTGAAAGTGAATCCGCTTCAGACCCGAGAGTACTTGAGCAAATAATTGTCAAGCGTCGGCTGAATTCACTCTTTCTTCTTTTCCTCATTTTTTACGACTTTTATCCACACCTGGGCGTTTTTTGCAATTTCTTGATGCCAATGGATAGTGCTCGATGAGAAACGTTGAAAAATGGTGTTTTTTTTGCCATACACTATTTTTAAGGCCATTTTTCGACTTTTGAAAAATCTTGCACTACCCCCAGACTTTTGGTGCTGTCCAGGTGTGCTTTTATCTCAACTTTGAGTCATATTGTTTGTCTATAAATTCGCAGAATTAGGCTAGGTGTGTAGGTAATTCGCTTTTTTATCCCGTTTAAGCCTGAACCGCTGACAAATTACTTCCTCTGCCCATCCGTTTAATCTATCTGGTTATTCACAATGATGAGACTGCTTTCATTCGCAGTATTATAAAAATAAGTGAATCGTCCCAGATAAAATAATATCAATTTCCGGCAAAAAAAGAACGATTTCGATAATGGTAGTAATTACCATAGACGCACGGCATAGCCGATCTTGGAGGGGTCAGTTAATCTGGGAATGGGGGAGTTAAAATGATCTCAAAAAGTGGTATAAATGCTACTACGTTATCTGGTGAATTTCGAGAACTTTTGATGAGAATTTTTAATTTTAGTCCTTTTTGGCCGTAATTTTGCTCGTTTTCCCCCACAAAATTTAAATTGTAATTAATTACTACAAGTATAAGTGTTCAAGTTGAGCTGGTCTGGAAATCGTTAAAATCTGAGCATAAGCACATCAGTCGATATTCACCAGAAATATCGAACAAAACGAGGAAATACCGAGAAAGGCAAAATCAATTCAAAGCATTCAGAAAACTCTTTGGTCAATTTGGCACTTCGTTAGAACTACATATGGATGATATTTTTGCAACACATGACGACAGCGTGTTTCTACTCATATTCACGCGCATACCCGTATAATCAGTGGCGGATCTGGGAATTTTTATAAAAGGGGGCGGTATCCCAACTTTTCCAAAAACAGTCAAAAAGAGGTCCAAAAATTTGCCCTTAACGCGCGAAATAGCGTTTTTGGTGTTTTACATTGTATATATACTTTTACATAACATCACTTTTGACGTAATATTTTTTTCTTAAAATTTTAAACAATTTTCTGCAAAAAAAATCATTAAATTTCTTTTGACTTCAACAAAAATCTGGCGCGAAGCGCCGGAAAATTTGTGAAACTAAGGCGGATAGACGTCTAGAAGCATGATTTACTGTTTGATTTCCTGTAGCATTTGATGCTAAACATCGAAATTTTTAATTGAAAATAGAAGAAAATTATGCAAGAATAGCTGTTTCTGCTGTTAAAATTGTTTTGAAACCTACATGAACAGAAAATGGCTTCCAGGCAGTGTTTTTTTTGTACAAGGTCCGCTTGTACATGTACAAAGATGGTCTCTAAAAGTCTTCGCACATTTTGTACACAGAAATTTTTGGGTGCTATGATATAGTACGGTAGCGACTTTAGTGTGGTAAAAACAGAGTTGTCCGACCTTTGGTAGTGTATTTCTGCTAATTTTTGGTTTATGAGGGCAAAAATCATTAAGAATCGGCTTAAAACGGCGCGAAGCGCCGAAAAATTCGACAGTTTTCCTTTCGAAATGCGATTTCTGCTATTATAAAGATATATAGGACACACAATTACTCATTTCGGCGCGAAGTGCCGAAAATTTTGCGAATTTTAGACCTTTTTTGCAGTCTTTGTCTTCCCAAAAATCTTTGTACATGTACAAAGACGGTCCCGAAAAGTCTTTGTACACCGGGAAAAATCTTTGCTGAATACAAAAAACCAACAGTGATCTATATACATAAATATGAATACATACAAATAAATCACAGGATTAGTCTATGTGCTAGATCTTATTTTGTTTGAGCGAACGGACCTTTTTTGATGGCAAATAGACAATTTTTCATGCACAATGCGCACAAAAGCTATGCAAAGATTCAAAGCTGTAATTTACTATTTAAAAGTACTCATCTAATTTATTCCATTTATGCATCTATGTAAAATACAATTTTAGTACTGACATTAAGTGTATATCGACTTTTGGAACTCTTGCACCGACCGATATTTCCTCGACTTTTTGCAATTTTCTGGTGGTTTTTCAATTTTAGTTTTCTCGTAGGACGCGTAACTTAATAAATTGGAAGTTTGACATTGTATAAATAAAAGTAGTCGCGCGCAAATGAGAAGACACACTAAGCACTGCAGAGCGCACTAGTGCTTTTTTAAACTTGCCGTTCTTATAGGTATGAGCTATCCATTAAAACGGATGTTTACTATTTTACAGTAATGTAATTCATTCATTTGAGAAGAAAACGCTCTTCATGCATTTCCTTGGAAAAAAATTTCTTCGCGTAATAAAGTTTTCATGTTTGACATTGAAAATGAAAGTTTTATGAAACAACATCAGATTCAACGGAATCGTACGTGCCTACATACGTTGAGGTGCACTCTGATGGATGTGTCCTAAAATTGCAATCTTTGACTTCTACATATTTACGTCGTTTCCCTTTAGGATATCGATCGGTTCCTCTGAAGAATGCATATTCGGAAGAATTAGAATTGTCTTCATTGCTCATTCACTTGGACATCAAGAAGCAGGTGCGTTTACGTACATTAGTTATAATATTCATATGTAGCAATTTTTCTTGACAACAAAGACCATCCTAGTATAATCAGAGCTCTGTAATGACATGAGTGCGGAAAAAGAGCGAAGAATACTTAGAGCATGTAGAAAAATTCTACCCCCTTTTCTGAAGGACAAGGAAATACATCTCGTAACTTCATTTAGAATTTAGACAAGTAGAGTTTGCATATTTAGTAAGGCTAGCGTTTTTCTTTTTTGAGCTTACTTTATTGTCACACTTTGCATTATTAATGTTAATGTTTAAATGTTTTCTTAATTATAGCTTATCTCCATTCTTACTTATTCTGTAAGGAGCATTTAATTGCCAGAAATTTTCTGCTTTCTTTGTCGTCTACTTGTACCAGGATAGTAAATTGCTTAATTATCGACATTTATAGCTCGCCTGCACTTTAATTTCCTGTATAAAAATATAGTTATCGACCCACTGACAATCATACGTGGACAGTACCAAAGTTCTGGGGGTGCAAGATTTTTCAAAGGTCAAAAAACGGTCTTAAAAATGATGATATGGCCGAAAAACACCATTTTTCAACGTGTCTCATCGAGCGCTATCCATTGGCATCAAAAAATTGCGAAAAAGAACAAAAAATTGAATTCTGATGGATATTTTGGTTTCTGGGGGGTATTCGGCCTTCTGGGGGAGTGCATACCCCCCGAAGCCCCCACGCCCAGGTGTGCTGACAATGCCTCAGTGACGTAAGATTATTTCCTGCATTAGGATATCGGATGCAGCAAATATTTCCTGAATTCATATGCGCAGAAGTCTCTTTGTAAGTCGGATACGGTACCGATACCGCCACCTGATCTTCAAAGTTACGCTGCATTATCGGGCGCAGAAAATGGCCAAATGGAAAACGTTCAAAATAAGAAAAAGGGGAAAAATCAGGTGGAGAAAACGCGAAGTACGCCTACTTTTGGCCAGGCGGTGTCCGAAGACACTGGCTCTGACTCAACATACCCGCTTGAAAAGTCAGTCCTACGATTTATAGAATCTATTGCATTTTTTAATTTTTCGAATAATGTTTTACAGCCTAATTTACTTTAGTATACGATTTGAAAAAGCGAAGTTTATTCTAAGTGGGCATTTCAGATTAAGAATGCATCCCGTTTTAATTATTGATTAAAGCAAGGTATTTCCAGATAACCGTTGCCACCATAGGTAGGCGCCACCAAAGTTCGGTGGGGGGAAGTGCAAAATTTTTTCAAAAGTCGAAAAAATGGCCTTAAAAATGGTGGTATGGCGAAAAAACACTATTTTTCAACGTTTCTCATCGAGCACTATCCATTGGCCTCAAAAATTGCGAAAAAAAAACAAAAAATTTCAAAAATTGAATTCTGGGGGGGTATTCTCGTTTCTGGAAGGTATTTTAGTTTTTGGAGGTGCATACCCCCAAACCCCCACGCCCAGGTATGGTTGCCACCCCTCTAACACCTGAACCAAAAGAAAATCAGATAAGTTTAGTATGCTTGTCTAAATAGCATTCAAAAAGGAATTAACCTAAATGAATTTAATACTCAGAATAGCCACCATTTGACTTAAAAATAGCCTTAAATCGATCAGTATAATAAATCACAAATAATTAAATAATTAAAAATAAATCAGTGTCATTTTCCAAGCTGCTCAGGACTTTCTTATTTTGACGTACATAGTTTCAGTCAAGTAACGTTCAGATTATGATTCTTGAAGCATCAGAACCTATACCTGGGCGTGGGGGGTTTGGGGGTATGCACCCCCGAGAAACCAAAATACCCGCTCCCCCAAATCAGAATACCCCCTTCCCCAGATTTCAATTTTTGAAAAATTTTTTCGCTTTTCCCGCAATTTTTTGATGCCAGTGGATAGAGCTCGATGAGAAACGTTGAAAAATGGAGTTTTTTCGCCATACCACTACTTTTAAGGCCATTTTTTTACCTTTGAAAAAATCTTTCACCCCCAGAACTTTGGTGCCGCCCACCTATGATCAGAACTTCCATTTTGTCTTAAATAATTGTTTAAAAAGGACTTACATGCGTGTCAACGCGGCACAACATCTGATGAATAAATGATGATTAAATCTGGTCCTATTGACTGTGCCCTAAATTCTCGGTATTCGTCCAGATTGAAAATGAAATGCAACGACATACGTATTGAATTAATTAAGAAGGCGAAAATAAAGTTTAAAAGCCACATTTACAGCAGCACCAGGAAAGCAACCGCGCAACACAGAGCCGCTGCATTATGGGTTTATCGTACTGCGTAAAATAATACTGCAACATTACGTTGCGATCACACATCAGCATGGGGTTTTAGATTCCTCAGAAACCAAAATAGTCCCACATGCATTCCAGAAATGTACTTTTGAAGGGTTTTCCGTCTTTTGCCTTCTTTGATGCCAATAATTTGGTTTATGAGAAACATTGAAAATAGTACTATATACACCATACCGTCAATGTTTGGCTCGTTTTCGTTTCTGGGTGCTGTAGGATATCGAAAATTTCCCCTGCACATTCAGGCACGTATCTCTGGGGAGGGGGACGGGAGGGTTCGGACCTCCCGAAAATAGGAAAAATATGACTTTTTGAACGTTCTTTTGTGCTATTTTTGGGCTTAGTCCCCCGAAAATTTGGTATTGCCCCCCCAAGAGGCCGGCCAGCTACGTGCCTGTGCACAAGTACTTTTGATTGCAATAATCGCACATCAGCAGAAGATTGCTTATTGACCAAGCAGCTTATTTGTTATATTAAATGCAATTCCTAGCCTTTCTGAAAAGTTGAACAACTTCTGTGGGCTAATGCATAAGCTTGCGCATGTTCAGCTCTGTTCTATATGCATAAATGCATATTTCTTGTCATGATTAGTACATAATTACAGCCATTTGCAGTACTTTTATTTGGATATCTGGATTTTTTTAGCGATGTCACATGAAATGGTTTTGTTGTAGTATAAATTTTGCAATGGATTTTAATATTTGAATTTATTGTTTTCTGAACGTTTCTATAAGACTCGTTTTGAAGAGGCTTTTCGTCAAGTTTTCTGTCATTTCCTTCTGTCTTCGCCCTTGCTTTATCAACATGGCGGGGCAGGCACATAGCTGGCCGCCCTAATTTGGGGGACAACACCAATTTTTGGGGGACTAAGCCCAAAAAGGCCAAAAATAGCACAAAATAACGTTTAAAAAGTCCTATTTTTCCGATTTTTCTGAATTTTGGGGATCTGAAGCCCCCATTCCCTCCAGGATACGTGCCTGTGGAGGAGAAGATCGTTCTCGCTTTGCTTTTATTCAACCTGAATAATATATGATCTTCGTTTAGAAAGAAAACATATATTCTGCGAATGTTCAAGCGTGGTGCGAAATGACGCGAGTTGATGATACAATTCTTTATCTACCATACAATGCACGCTCGGTCAAATATGTATATACAAAAGTATTTATTGTGTGTATTCTAAATTTTTCATGCTGTGTTCCATTTTCTTGCCTTAATCAGATGCGTGTCCATCCGTATTGTCTAATTTTGCATTTTTGCTTTGATTGCTTCATTTGTCATTTTTAAATTTTTTATTATACATAATCTGATTTTGTTTTTTATTTCAGTGTTTACGTACAGATGACTTGTGTTACCAGTTTGCCTTTTCCGTCTCGTTCATTTTGACTTAACTTTCATAAAGAATTTCATATCGACCCGCAAATTACGGGCATTTATTTGTTTTGCTCGATCAATCAATTATTACGGATTTCTATGCGGCTTAATAACTTTATTTTTAGACTCCACATCATACGTGGGCAGCAACAAAATTCTGGGGGGTGCAAGATTTTTCAAAGGTAAAAAATGGCCTTAAAAATGGTGGTATGGCGAAAAAACATCAATTTTCAACGTTTCTCATCGAGAACTAACCATTGGCATCAAAAAATTGCGAAAAAAACAAAAAAATTTCAAAAATTGAATTCTGGGGGGGTATTTTGGTTTCTCGGGGAAGGGGGGTGCATACCACACCTGGGCGTGGGGGTTTGGGGGTATGCACCCACCAGAAACCAAAATACCCCCAGAAACCAAAATACCCCCCCCAGAATTCAATTTTTGAAATTTTTTTCGTTTTTTTCGCAATTTTTTGATGCCAATGGATAGTGCTTGATCAGAAACGTCGGAAAATGGTGTTTTTATCGCCATACCGCCATTTTTAAGGCCATTTTTCGACCTTCAAAAAATCTTACCCCCCCCCCCACCAGAATTTTCTTGCTGCCCACGTATGGTTGCATACCCATCCGAACCCCCTCCCACGCCCAGGTGTGATCCGCATTGATTACTGGTTTTATTGCTAGATTGCTTTGCAACTTTAGTCTGCAAAATTCAACTTCTACTAAAATAACTTGTTCATTCTAGTGGCCTGCTGAAAAATTTCATGAAATTGGGAGAATTTACCACCTTATGGTATAATATCTGTGACCCGTCCTGACATCGAATTTATTTTACTTTTGATTATTTTTTTGGCGTGTGTCACACCGTTAAGGCTCAGTGTATTTGACGTAGGTATTGTTTTTACTTTTAGTTTCGTTTTTATTGCATAATGCATTAGCATGACGTTTTCGTGTATAACATGCACTGTGAGAGGGATCTCAGTTTGTGTTACACTTGAATTACCAATATAACGCATAATCGTTCTCTATTTATTCTGTCTGACGCAGTTCCTTCGTGTTGTGACTTTGCACGTTTTACATTCGGTCTTTTATCACGATTATTTGCAGTATTTTTATTTTGAATATTTTTTAATAAAATTCTGAATGCAAGCGGTAACTTAAAAAATGATAACGAGTCATAATAAGTGAATAACAATTAATGTAGGTAGTAATAATGATAATAAAACTGATAATGAATGCTTTCATTTATAGAAAGATAGGCCAGTGCGTAAATTAGCATGCGTGGCAGGATAGCACTACTCAGGCATTAAATTGCCTTAAGTTGTTTGTGGACTACGTTATCTATGGTAGAGATGAAACAAGTTATTAAATTAAGCTCTTCTCACTGGCATTAAGAAAACGGAAAGTTTAGAATATAATTCTTGGGTCTGGCCTAGTTTATTCACTCGCGTGTGCTGCCGATGAAGTAATTTTAAGCTTTATTTTCATTAAAACCAGGTTCTACGATTTGCAAAAGTAAATATCTAAGGTGCTTACTGTATGGCTTCTCATCACTATCATCTCATTGGTTGATCACCTCACCCCGTCCACTGAAATCGTAATTTGGGTGGGGTTTTCAGAACTGAGTTCATTGGCCTATCCAGAATTTTGTGACAGGTAAGGCGAACCCTAAATTTTTCTAATAAATAATGTCAAAAATATTGCGAAAAATCTGTCCATTTATTACGCGTAAAATTAGCAGAAGTTATACCTACAAAGTTTAAAAATTTGAGTTTTGTGCGAAAAACACGCAAAAAATAGTATCTAAGTGCTGACGAAAACGCAGAACGCTAAAACGCTCAGAGTTGAATAAAATGCGGTTAAATCATGCGACGCAACAAATTTTTAGACTTGCTGTTTAAATTTGTGGAAAAATTACTCTTGTGATGTAGTACCTGCTCGTGCAAACGTTTTGTTAATCGTGCAAACGCAAACTGCAGAAAATTCAACGGTCGATAAAAGCGTACATGAAAATTCGTCGTATCGTAGAAGGGAATTGATGTCTTTTTGAACCTATCTCCTTGTCCTGCGTCGATTTGAAAATGCACAAAAAATTTTTGTAGGTAAATGTTTTTAATAACATCAACAGCTGCATATGCAGGGTAATTTGCAGATGATGGTACTTTTTGCATTTCGTCTAATACTGATTTCTCACCCTCGGGGACCCTAGAACTTACCAAAAAACAAAAATTGGGTATACGAAAACTAACTTTGAGTCAACGATCGCCGGTATTCTTGGAGAAAAACGGTTTTTAAACTTAATGAAAATATTCAATATATTTACATAAAATTCTACAACTTACATATGAAATTACCAATGTCTTAGGCTTAGGCTCAGAAATGTGCATTCACATTGACGCTAGCGTATGGGCTAAGCCTGACATAAATGGAGCGAAAATTGCGGAGCGAGCGGAGCAATTTCGCTCCATTTATGATTTAGGCCTAGCCGATGTCTGGCACCAATCTGAATCCGCAAGCTATTGCTGTCGCCACAAATTGGAAACTGAAAATACCCCAAACCCCATTTTTCCCGTTTTTTCCGTTTCCGCCTCTCCTTGAGCACGTGATCTTCAACAGCCTGTAACTCGGTTAATAATGCCGACCGCCACGTAATTCCTTCAAATATGAACTCCCTATCCCAAAAAACCCAAAAAGGCCCTTTTTCGTATAACAGCCAACTACCAACATCTGCAAAAATTACAATATGCATTGCATATTGCTGTATAGTTTAGCTACTGGGTATAGGTACGCCCAAACAAATAAAATTTATTTTATTTGTTCTTCCCTGAAAAAAATTCATTATGTCTGCGAAAATTTCATTTTGACATTCTATGTGAATGCCAAATTTAATATAAGTCCCAGATGTCTTAAATATGGTGAGAATCCAAGGGACACCCTCTCTCCTTGGTCTGGGGTGGCGCTCTCAAACGCCCCCAGCGGGGTCCGGGCATATTATTATTATTGAGAAATTTTGGTGTGAAGCGCCGAAAATTTTTGCGATTTTTGGCTAAAAATGCAAAGCGGGGTGTAGAGGAAAAATCGTTTCCATATTTCATTATGCAGGGGGCGTGCCCCTCTATACCCTATATACGGGCCTGAGTATACTTGTAGGTACTATGATGAGATGCAAGATATTAGTCTTGTACGTTTTTCATTATATTCTGTTGTGTATTTAGAACTATGTCGACTATTAAAGACTTGGTGCAGCCTCAATGCGGCCAATCAAATGCCTTGGTTGACCTTGCGAACAAGTTTTTCCCTTCGAAAGCTGCTAAGCAGGTACCTAGTTCATACACATGCAATTACTGCATGTGTATGAATTAAGAGTCTTATCTTCTATTCTTTGATTAATAAAGAATGACGAAAAAGGATCTAGTGAAATTCTCTTTTAGACGTTTATCATTAAGCTTTATCCACTGACATCAAAAAATTGCAAAGAAAACACTTTTGAAAATTCAATTCTGGAGTCCTTTAATTTATGGTGGGTTTTTGTATACATGATCTTAGGGGGGTTTTGGGGCTTTAACCCCCAGAAATTTCACCCCCAGAATTCGCGATTTTTTGAAAGTTCCCAAAAATTTTCTAAAAATCCGTAGAAGAGAAAGATAAAAGGTTGAGATGAAGATAAAAGATAGAGCATTGGCAGAAACGCCGAAAAACGATGTTTTTGACGCGTACCTACCATTTTTGGACGCGAAAGAGGCACTTTAAAATCCCTCGTAGAATTCCCGTGCTGTGTATGTCTGGTTTTTTGGATTCTGAGGTCAAAACCTCCATGCCCATGTTTGGTGCGCATTAGATACATGAACCGATTACATTCACTTGCTTGTTTGATCTCATTCGGCTTTGCTTCACTTTTTAAAAAATAAATGCTTTTTGTTTGTTCAATATGTTGTCTGGATTGTATACCAGGCAGGATCGGAGGATAGCCTTCTTACCCCAGTAAGTGAATGAATTGCGTACGTTGGTCAAATCTGACTTCGTAATAATTATGAACTAAATGGACATGTGTGTGTGTGTGTATATCGTGGAAATTCTGGGGTACTGTCAGTCAATACCAAAATTTTTCCTACAGTGCCTTTTTGGCTGAAAACGATAGGTGCACGTCAAAAAACCATTCGTCGATCTTACCGCGATGCTTTTCGTGTCTAGAACATAAAAACCTAAAGAATTATAAGAAGTTCAGTGAAATTAAACGATGTATTTTAAGTCGAAACATAGCAATTCTGTGAGGGAAAAACGGATGAATTTTTAGCTAAATATTCTGGAAACGCATATTTTTATAGGTCCTCAGAAAATTAGGAAATTCCGCTGGGAGTCGGCGCAGTATTTTGTGGGGTCATCATTTTATATTCTGGGGTGGAAACTACGCATAGGCGTGGGGGACTGGACCACACATGTAACAGGGGATGATCCCCAACTAAACTTGGTCGTCCCATCACCCCCCCCCAAAGCCAGAAAATTTTGACCCCCTCCCCTCCGAATTTTTGGAAAAAGTTGAATTTTTTGGTCGTTTATAGGTGTTTTTTTGTCATCTTTAGCTAAAATAGGATGTCATTTATCGCGCCCCCTGCGCTTAAAATGGCCGAGGACCCCCATCCTAAATTTCGGGCCTTCAGATATATGGTCTGGACCCTCCGAGAATCTAGCGGACCCGACCCCCCTTAAGATCGATAGACCCCTAGAATTGAATTTTTGGTGTAATTTTTGACGATTTGGCTCCATCGGACTTTCTAGAATTTGGCTGCTGCCCACCTGCGATAGAAACACTCAGAAGAATATATTAATTGAAGCATAGTTCTAACAAATAAGACTCTGCGTTGCATCATTTTTATTATAATTAGATTAAAAGTGTTCGAATATTTATCATAGTTGAGCATTAATAATACGCTGTAGTATTTGCATCGTAGTTGTCTTTTTCATCATCTTATATGTAGCAGGGGCGTACGTAGGATTTTTTTAAGCTGGGGGGGCGGTCCGAAATTGGTGACCCTATATTTCGGGATATGTTCTCTGAGGTACAAAATAAAAAGTATTTGCTGACGTTTCCGAACATGCTCTATCCATTAAGCGTATAAAATTCAAAGTTTTCGAAAAAATTTCATTTTCTCCTGATATGCTATGGAAAATGACGTTTTTTGGCCGCGCTTGAGGCAAATTTATGAATAATAATTATCCTATCGCGGCCGAAAATTTTGAGATTTTTCGACGAAGATATGCCAATTTCCACCATTTTCTATGCATTATCTTACCTTTACAAAATTATTTTTGGATCAAGTGGGAAGGTCGCCCTTTTCTGCCCCTCTTCGTACACCAATATATGCAAGTATGTTATACTCGTATTTTCTATTGTAGTCAGTCAATCATCAAGGTTCAAAATTTTGGGTTAGGGAGAATTGTCCACTAGTTCGTTAGGATAAAAGTGGCAAACACCTAAAATGTCTTTTAAAAAGCAGGTTCTCGTTCAAAAGTCGGAGAAATAAAAAAAATTAGTTCTTGAAGGTCAAGGATGAGGTGAGACATACCTATAGCTGACTTTGGAGATTCTCATCCTCCTTCTGACCTTTGTGTGGGTAGGTAGATGTTGAGCTCATTGGATAGCGTGGTTTTGTATGATGAATTGGAATAAAAAATGCAACTGAATTGGCCGTCATCAGCCTTAACATGTACTGTATCATCGTATACCTTTCGAAATTAGATATTCTTGAAAGTGTAAGAAAGGATTGAATTAAATGCTCATTATCTAAAATGTTTGAAGGTTGATTGCTTATCTTATTGAATTATATGTCGCGTAACATTTTATCGATTTTTCTATTTATGTATGTTCTAGCGGTCAAAGCAATTAACATCAAGAAAAACTAACTGCGATGACGTAAGATTGCGGCTTATTTTTTGTTGAGGATTTCCTAGAAAGAATCTTATGTTTTAGCTTGTATCCGAATTTTTGGTAGGCAATAATGCAAGTGCCATGGCACCTTCGTCCTTCAATATGCGATCATTGCTCGAACAAATAAGCGTTCGGTCAAGTATGTACTTTTTTATATCAATATGTAGTGTTAAGCGACATTGCGCGACTGTTTGCTTGCTTTATTTTTTCTACTTTTAAAATGCAGCTCGCGAGAATGAAATCCTTCTACTTTTGAAGTAAATTGATCACATCCGTTGTAATTAGACTCATTCCCAGCCCTATGTATATAAAGTTCGTTTTTGAAATGCTACACATTGCATGGTTGATAATTTTTTAGCTATCAGGCAAAACCATTGACTACAGAAATAGCTCCCAGACGGGTTATAATAATGACATCGCTTCGTAGATTGTTAGAAGCCTGATATACATACAGGTGCTTTATTGTAGTACCACGGTCCTTTCTTCAGTTTAAAGCTCTTTTTAAATTGCTATGCATCATAATAAGAATAGTGAAGTATGTACGGCGTTTTCTCAAATCGGCCTTTATTATTTTCTGATATATGTATTGATTCTATTAGCTATTTCTTTGACGCAAGTAAGCAAACTTGATGATATTGACTATACAGAGTTAAGAATTCGTGAAATATAGTCAATATTCATTTATGTTTTAGATGACGTTGTATAGCCGTATAGTGTGCTTTTCATCTTATTATAGCCCTATACTCGTATGTTGAAGTGAATTCCTAAATTGAAGAATGAATCATCTTGTCCTTATATACGTATACACTATTGCGCTTCCGTTAATGATTGACACTTTCATTGGAAAATCGAATTTTTTAAGTAATTAGGCAAGCAGTATAATGCGGATACCTTTTTATGTAAGAAGCATGTTCGGAATGTTTTGATATTTTGTTTGTGCCGCCCACTCGTTCTTACTCGCGGAATGTAGTGCTAAGATTTTTTGCTAAGAGAGTATCGTGGTTTACTTTGGGGTTCGTCGATTCGGTAGTAGCCTTTTTAATCTTGCCGCATTCTTTAATTACCCATCCACAGCTTCGCGCCAGTGCTTTTTTGTACAAGGTCCGTTTGTACATGTACAAAGATGGTCCCTAAAAGTCTTTGTACATTTTGTACACACAAATTTTTGGGTACAATGATATGGTACAGTAGTGATTTTAGTGTGGCAAAAACAGAGTTGTTAGACCTTTGGTAGTGTATTTTACCTAATTTCTGGGTTTCTGATGGCGATGGCAAAAATCACTCGTCTCAAAACGGCGCGAAGCGCCGAAAAATTTGACAGTTTTCCTTTCGAAATGCAATTTCTGACATTATAAAAATGTATGCAAAACACACGATTACTCATTTCGGCGCGAAGCACCGAAACTTTTTGCGAATTTCAAACCTTTTTTGCAGTTTTTGTCTTCCCAAAAATCTTTGTACATGTACAAAGACGGTCCCCAAAAGTCGTTTTACATCAGGACAAATCTTTGCCGAGTACGAAAAACACTGCTTCGCACGCGATAAAGTGATAAAATTGTAGGCGATCCTGCTAAACAATCAACGAAAGAAACTGAAATTTGCATCGATAATTGGATAGCCGATTTCAAGAAAGATGTTGACACATTAGACGATAATTTCGAGAAAAGCAGTGAAAATGCGATGCTTTTTGATAAACTCTGGAGCAACGCTTATACGGATAGGTTATCATGCGGAAGGCTCAACCATTCTGATCTCAAATGGAGCGTTGAATACTTACAAGAAGCGGAGGACAATCCGATAAGAGATTTGTCGAATACTTGGATTACGAACACAGAGTCGAGTCAGCAGGAGCATGAGTGGCGGAAAGAGGTAGGTAATCGATTTATAAATTTTATTACATATGGGCATAGGGGGTGAGAGGAGACATTGTCCCTAACTGAGGTTTTGGAAAATCAGGTACTGTCAGGCAATTTCGAAAAAAACGAAAAGTATTGTAAGCCAATTTTTGAGCTTATTGCTAAAAATTTCGACAATTCAACCCGAAAAAGACTGAAAACTATCAAAATTTTCGGCGCTTTACGCCGCATAAATAAATTATATTTTTTATCGCTAAACCCATAAATTGACTAAACTTGATTAGTAAAGGTCAAGCAAGAGACTCCGTTTACCGCACATATCGTGTTACTGTACGTTACTACTGTATTATAATACCCTCAAATTTACTTGTACAGAATGTACATTGACTTTTTGGGACCGTATTTGTACATGCACAACGAGACCTTGTACAAAAACTCATCACAATTCACTATATGACCATACGTGACCTTAGGGGTTGGAAGTTTTTCGCACCCCCCCCTCCCCGCTCAGAAAAATGTTCACTTCCTCCCCCATACATGTAACGGCTACGAAATTTGGGGGGACTAAATTACCTCCAATTTTTGGCTATAAACGGCCAGAAAACGCCTAAAAACGGCCAAAAAATTCAATTTCTTCCGGACAAATAGTGAGGGTTCGAAAGATTTTCTGGCTCTGGGTGGATGGGGGAACGTCGGACTTTGGGTGGGGGATCCCCCTATCCTCCTTTGTTATATGTATGCCCTCCCTCAGAAGTTTTTCACCCCTTCCAGAATTCGCGATTTTTCGAAAGTTTGCAAAAATTTACTAAAAATACGTATAAAAGGTGCTTTTTAATCGTTTTTAGCTAGCTGTTTGTTCAAAAGTGTCAGATTTTTGGCTCTTTGCGCCACATACTCTTGTTTTGACTATGTTTGCTTCTATTTATCCGACTTTTTCATTTTTTAAAGAAGTTTTTATGTTTATATGCTCTAGAAAGATATTGCATCGTCAGAAACGCCGAAAAATAATGTTTTTGACGCGTACCTACCGTTTTTGAGCTTAAAAAACTCTTTGAAATTTCACCTCCTCCCCAGAATTCTCTAAGCTGTGCATGTCTGTGTATGACCACTCCTGGATTTCACCCCCTATGGTCACCTCTGCCATGCCCATGTATGAAATTTACATCTTCTTATCGAACTTAACACTACTCCTTGCTCACCCATTTTAGTTCGCTTAATATCTTAAATATGTTTAATGGTCTTAAATTTCGAAAAAAGCGCACATGGCGGGCCTTATTCGTAAATTATATTTTTAGTAATATGTAAGATTTTGGGCTTGGTTTTCCAGATTGTCTAATGCTTGCAGGAGTCTGCCTAGGTTCAGTTTTAACGCGGCTTTTATTCGTAATTTATATGTGACGTTGAATCAGTCTTTGAAATAATACCTAATTTCTATCATACACGCACACAGGGTATTGTAGTTGCATAGATTATTTTTAATGTAGTGTTTTAGAATTTTTTGATATTGTAAATTTTTGTTTCAAAATTAAATATCTCAATTTTCAAATTTGTACAAGAGGCAGTTGAATTCCGCGTCTTGGTTCCTCTTATTTTTTTATCTGGCCTTGCATCCTATTCTTTATGTCTCAGGCAGAGCATGTGCTTTTTTACCGAAGAGACTACTCATTTGTTTTTTTTATTTGAAACAAATTAGAAATTTGATATGCTGTAAATTTTAATCTTTCGCTGAAATAATTCATCCTCGATTTCAGTTCGAAGAATTTTTATTCGCGCAATCAAATAGACAACTGGATGTTGGTGAAGAACTCGACTACTCGAATTTTCAAGAAAATAAAAATGCGGTAACGTATCTTGTCAGTCAATACCATAGGTGGGCGGCACCAATGTTCTCGGGGGGGGGTTTGAAGATTTTTTCGAAGGTCAAAAGAATGGCCTTAAAAATAGTGGTATGGCGAAAAAAACAATAAAAAAATCGAAAAATTGAATTCTGGGGGTATTATTTTGGTTTCTAGGGGTTATTGTGATTTCTGGGGGTTGTATACCCTCTCAAACCCCCCCCTCCACGCCCAGGTATGGCCAATACACCTTTTAATAAACCTGTCGCTCCTTACCTACAATTGACGTCATCATTCACTTTAATCCATGTATGAGGGTCAGCTGGCGACTAGGATTCTGAAACCTTGATCTTTTATTTAGCCTCATTATTTTTCATTGAGTTATGAAAACGATAACGGAAATTTGATAAAAAAGAAAAAATAGCATCTATATATGCTCATACATGACGTAAAAAGCCAAAATGCTTTAAGTATCATATTTTATATGTTTCTTCGAAAACAATGAGAATTTGGGAGAATTGGATTGATTGTTTATCGGATTATCTAGCAAGCTCTTATCCTATAGAGCGCACCGTGCGTGAAATGTCCATTTTTCATTAGTATCCTGCTTTCGCTGCAAGACGATTAGAGATATAAACGTAACTGCTCGAAATTTTGGGTGGGGTCATACATGATTATGAGGGGTTTCACCCTCAATAAAATTTAAAAATTTTCACTGCCCTGCCTCCCCCCCCCGCAGAACTTTGTTCATCCACCAGAATAGGCGATTTTGAAAACTTTTCCCAAATTTTTTGAAAATTCGTAGAAAATAATGTTCTTAAAGCGTTTCAATTATCTATTTGCTTAAACGTGTCAAATTTTCGGTGCTTCGCGGCGTATACTCATGTTTTGACCTATGTATATATATGTTGTTCAATTTGGTCGACTTTTTTGGTTTTTTCCAGAAATTTTTCATGCTTTTATGCTCTAGAAAGATAAAGCATCGTCAGAAACGCCAAAAACCGATGGTTTCAATGCGTATCCACTTTTTGGGCCTAAAAAAGCACCTCAAACTTTCACCCTTCGCCCGAAATTCTTATTCGGTGCATGTCTAGTAAGGAGTTCCCGGCCATTTTTTCGGAAGGGGGAAGGTAATCATAATTTTAGCCAAAAATAGCAAAAAACATCTGAAAATGCCCAAAAGTAAATTTTCGCCATTGGAGGACATACGTGTTATTGGAGAGTCAGGATGTTTTGACTTCCAGAATGGCTGCTGGACCCCGCAAAATGGCTGCGATCCCCAGACTTGTCAATTTTTTTGTAAAAGTTGTCAGAAATGTCGACTTTTATAAGCGTTTTTACTTCTATTCTTGGCTGGAAGTCTCAAATTTTTGGCGCTTCGCGCTTTATACACATTTTTCGGATATCTTTTGTTGGATTTACTCAATTTTTAATTTTTTTCGAGATTTTTTCTGTTTTTATGGTCTAAAAAGAGCGAGCATTGCTGAAATGCCAAAAAAAATGTTTTTGACGTGTACCCGTCGTTTTCTAGCCCAAAAAGGCACGTTTTCAAAAATTTTCTTTGGAAAATTCCCCATCTTAGAATTCTCATGTTGTGCATCTATGATCGGGGGTCAAAAATTTTCTGACTTTGGGGATGAGAGGGGACGTCCAACGTTGGATGGGGAATCCCCAAACCCCGGTTATATGTATGACTAAGAGATGGAAGTCGAGACGATAAACGAGTTTTTTATGTATTCTTTGAAGCTATGTACATAGCACACCTGGGTTTGGGGGTATGCACCCCCAGAAACTCAAATACACCCCCAGAAATCAAAGTACTCCCCCAGAATTCAATTTTTGAAATTTTTTTTCGTTTTTTCGCAATTTTTTGATGCCTAATGGATAGTGCTTGATGAGAAACGTCGAAAAATGGTGTTTTTATATAGCCATACCACCATTTTTAAGGCCATTTTTGACCTTAAAAAAATCTTGCACCCCCTCCCTAGAATTTTCTTGCTGCCTACGTATGGTACATGGCATATTTTTCTTCAAGGGCTTAAAAATATTTATATTCAAATTTGCTTTTGCAATTTAATTCAATGTTTGTAGCAGGTGGAGCTAAACGAAATCTGGAATGGCTCCGAACAGGATGTAAAAAGTTGGTCGGATGAATATTATCGAGGTATTGGTCAGCAGAGGGGCGAAAATCATGTAAGTTTCAAATTAAATATCATTTGTTTGTACAGTATAAATATAAATTAAATCATTATTATTTTTCGGTTCACAATCCGGGGTGGAAATTTTTCCTTCCTCTTCTTAAAAAATTCAAAGCCCCTCTCTGTGAAAACTTTCTGATTTTCCCGCAGAATTGTGAAATCTTTGCGAATGGGTAGTAAATTTGATTAATTTTTCATAATTTTGACCTATCGAAGTTTTACTTCTTTAAACTGACCTACATGACAGCGTCTAAACAGTTCCAAAAAAATTGATGATGGTGGCAAAAAACAATTCTTTATAAAAAACGAAAGACCTCCGTTCCGAAAATTTGATTTAGGGGGTCTTTTTGATTCTGGATCAGACCAGACCCTAATGTCCATGTGCGCTTATGCAGGTGCATGTCTTTACTTGCCTACGAAACTTTCGAATACTGATATAGAGAAGAAACCGTCACAAATTGGGAGGATTAAATTGAATATTTGGAAGATAACAAGTATAGTCAATATGAAATTCGCTCAGTTTTAAGCGTGTTTAGCGATTTTTTAGTTTACAGGTAATAAATTTTTTAGCGCATTTTCGATTATATTTTGTCCAGTTTCGTTGAATTCTCCGTGAATTTTTTCACGTTTTCATAATCTAGAAAGAAAAGACTTCGTCAGTAACGTCAAAAAATGGTATTTTTGACGTGTACCCACCGTTTTTTGAGCCTAAGAAAGATACTCGAAATTTTCTTTTGGTTCTACTCTGCCTCCAGATTTTCCATGCTGTGCTTGTAAAAATATACTACTATACTACTAGTTTTGCTACATGTGTGAGTGTTTAAATATTTCGGTAGGACCTCACGATCACATATGGAGCAGGGAAGGTGTTTGGGGGGTAAGAAGACCCCTCGAGAATCCTGTAGACCCCTAGAATTGAATTATTGGCATGTTTCTTCATTTTTGTCAATTTTACACCACCCAGACACCAAAATTTGATTGTTTTCTATGTATGCTCACGATTCACTGAGGCTGCATGCAGGAATTACTTTAGATTTATCAGTTCAAGATTGACAACCCGCATATGGATGCCGCAGATCCTCTTTCAGCTGGCAAGCAATCAATGGCTGAGGGAGACTTAGCTAACGCAGTGCTTTACTTTGAATCAGCTGTGCAGAAAGAACCTCAAAACGCAGAAGCATGGCAATATCTAGGTATTTCAATATATCAAATGTGTTTTTGAGTATCCCGACTGATCTCTTGCTTCTCTTGCTAGTGCTCGAAATAAGAAATTGAAGTGCTTTTATTTTCAGAGCTTTTTATGCATAGTTAGTGATGCGAATCCAATCTTTTATGTTTCTTTACTGAGATATTTCGTAACTTTCGAATGGATGTGATTTCCCTCTTATGTTTGAGTTATTTATGCTTCGCTGTTATTAACTATTTTCTAGCTTTGTTTATATAATAGCTTTATTTCTATTGTGTCAGCTGATTTACATATTTACGTATGTACACACATATGTACATTTTTGTCATTCAGTCATATTTTCAAGTGCAATGTCTGCACATGTCTCTATTGAAGATTAAAACGAATTAATGATTAATTTTTACATAAGTAGGTGCTATTAGACTAGGTTAAATTTATTGCCAGTCCACTGTCAGTAAGTATGATGAAAAGATATTGTGCTTGCTAAGATTCATAGATCATAGAATAGGTACATACATGCAATGCAAGGTTGTATTTAAGGAGGCCGTCGCCCACTGTCAAAAGGATTTTTTGATGATGAGTAAGATAATGCACGGATGACGGAAAAATGTGACAAATTGCAAGCGAAAAATGTCATTGTATGCGTGCATCAAAATTATTTTTCTAGGGCGATTCAGATTTCCAGTATTAATTGTTTTTGCTTGAAAAGCTGCGATATTAATTTAGATTCAACTTAATATGGGTTGAGCGAGACTCCAAAGTCAGGTTTACACATTTTAAATCTTTCAATGGATGACTTGCGCCATCTCTGTCGCGCTCGCATTAAACCCCCAGAATTTGAGAGACCTCGAAAATCGATTAGACTCGCAAAATTGAATGTTTGGTGCTTTTTTCGGCACTTTGGCCCTATTGGACTCCCCAAACTTTTGTTGCTGCCCATGTTTGCTGCTGACCCCGTACAGAATGTTCAATTTTTTAAAGAAAACATTATAAAATATGCCTTTTTCTACCTAATTTCGCTGAACTTCCTGAAATCTTTCCATGTGTTTCATGTTTTGTAAAGTAAGCAACAGAAACCTAAAAATTATGTATTTATCACGTCATGTACCTGTATTTTTGAGCATAAAAAATGTTGTTCAAAAAATATGTATACTGAATGAATTGCTTAAGTCCTATGGAGCACACCTGGGAAATTTACTTTTATTAAATTGAATAAGCGCAGCAGAGATAGCTAAAGTTTAAGATCAGACGAGGTTTTATTCGGTGTATGTATAAGCACACATAAAAATGGAAAACGCATTTTGATTAGAAATATAGTACAAAATGAGTATTTGGTATATATGAAAAAATGTTTGAAAAATTCAGTGTTTTGTTTTGTACAAGGTCCGTTTGTACATGTACAAAGATGGTCCCCAAAAGTCGTTGTACATCTTCTACACACAAATTTTTGGGTACTATAATATGGTACAGTAGCGATTTTAGTGTGGTAAAAACAGAGTTGTTCGACTTTTGATAGTGTATTTTAGCTAATTTCTGGATGTCTAAGGGCAAAAATGACTAAGAATCGTCTTGAAATGGCACGAAGCGCCGAAAAATTTGACATTTTTCCTTTTGAAATGCAATTTCTGCCATTATAAAGACATATAGAACACACAATTACTCATTTCGGCATTTCGGCGCGAAGCACCGAAAATTTCTGCGAATTTTAGACTTTTTTTGCAATTTTTGTTTTCTCAAAAATCTTTGTACATGTACATAGACGGTCCCAAAAAGTCTTTGTACATCGGGGAAAATCTTTGCCAAATGCAAAAAAAACACTGGAAAAATTGATCCATCTTAGTGAAGTACACCCCCTTAAAAGTGGCATCTTGAGAGGAACTACTCCTACCACTATTTCAGCTGAAAATTTGACGGGTAGGGAAGAACCAGTTATCATTTGCCCAGGTATGCTAGTGAGCTGGATAGTTTTTCAGGTCAAGCTCAGGCCGAAAATGAGCACGAAACGAAAACTATCGCTGCTTTACGCCGTTGCTTAGAATTACAGCCCAATAACTTAGATGCATTGCTCGTGTTATCCATTGCTTATACAAATGAAGCATTGTATGATTCCGCTTGTCGTTCTCTATTCGAATGGCTGAAAATCAATCCAAAATACACATCGTTTGCTCAAAATGTTGATTTTCAGGCTTTCGTGCCCAGTACTTCATTGTTGGACAGGTATATAAAAAATAATGTCCAATTTTATCGCATTCGATTCATCATTTTATTGGTATCTTAAGACAGCATCCCTGCATGTAACGGTTCGAAATTTTTGGTGCGGTGTCTCCAGCCGTTTCCAGAGGGCGGGGGGGGGGTTGAATGACCTCCAAATTTGGACCAAAAACGGCCAAAAAACACCTACCTGAAAAAGCAAAAAATTAAATTTTTTTCCAAAAATTTTAGGGAAGAGGGTTTAAATATTTGCTGACTTTGGGGGATGGGGGACTGACTTTGAGTGAGCCCCCATCCATCTCCCTTTTACGTGTATGCATGCCTCCATGCACAGAATTCCCATTACTCCGCAGATTCTACTTCAAGTTTGATGTTTCATCTGAAAGTATGTTTTGGTGAGCAGGAGTCAGCTAAAATTTATTTAGACACCCAAGTGGGATTTTTAGCGATTCCGCGGATAACGTTACCCTGAAACAACGGGATTTTGTGATACATGTAAGTCGTTGGAAATGTTCGCTTACCCGATTATATCATGATTTCACATGTGTCAGTGTATTTTATGCACTTCAAGATGCGCAGAAAAATTATGCTCTTCTCTTCCGTTAATCGTATCATAAAATGAATACTTATACTAATAAATTTATAATATAAGGTTTACTGACGAATTTCTTTCGCAAGAAATGTTTTTACTTTAACTGTGCATACACTGAAAGGAAAGTCCACAGAAATTAAAGCTAGCTTCCAGATTTATGTAACGACAAACCCGAAATAACTGAAAAAATACGGCGTGAATCGCATATATTCATTGATGGATTTCGAGGGGGGCGGCCTCCCCCTCCCTGTCGTCAAAAAATATTTGGGCGCAATGAAGAAATAGATGTGTATTTTTTTGACGATTTTAGCCATTTTTATCATGATTTTTCGAATTTTTCCGGCGCTTCGCGCCGGGATAGTACGCATTAATGACATTTACTGACTCTCATTGGCGCGCTCTAAAAAACTTAAATTTACGTCAGAAAAATAGTTTTTGTACAAAACAGAGATTTTGTAGTGCTTATAATCATTTCTCGAGTGTTTTTTAGGCGATTTGTGTCAATTTCTGCCTTAATTTGGTGAGTTTTTCACAAAAACCTTTGAGAAATTTTGAAATTTTTTTTACTTTTTCGGCATCAGAAATAATTGTACTTATCAAAAGACAGAAAAAATCGGTACCTTAAGCATAATATGTATGAATTTTTGGAATATGTTCGACTCTTTTGTGTAAATTTACGTTTATGGTTTGTCTTGCTTATTGAATGAATGAGCGTTTGATTAAATTAGATTTTTAATGAGTAACGAGTGTGTCTCACTGCAGGAATTTGTTTGCGCAAGTCGAAGGAGTTTTTTTGCGTGCCATTAACGAACGCGCCGATATTGCGGATCCTGATTTGCAGGTAGTATCAAATAAATTCATACATAATTTATTCGTTACACTGAATTGATTGCCTCCACATTTTACATGCATATGTTGTGACGTATTTTAGAAAGATTTACGCATCGAAAAATTATTTTAGAAAGAAAGTGATAAATGATGATTGAATGACATAAGTGGCTAGGCTACAGCTTTTGATCATATGCCTTCATATTAGAATGATGTCATGGTGTATTTTTTCAGTCGAATCATAATTTTAAATAGTGTCTCTTCGCAAGTACTCTGTTTAAGTTCGATTTCACACGAAATAATATTTTAGAACGCACTCGGAGTGTTGTACAATATGTCCGGCGACTTGCAGAAAGCTGCGGATTGTTTCCGGACTGCACTGTTAGTAAAACCAGATGTAAGCGTCCATTTGTTTTACATAAGCAAAAATAGTTTTGCTATGTGAGCAAAATGTAAATTTCTGTCGCTTAAGTCACAGTATTCTAGCGAATTGCGATAAATTGAAAGAATAGCTATGTACTTAGTTATCAGAAGAAATTAGAGGAGTGCAAGATTCATTCATTAATTAATAAATTTGTTGTCGAACTTTTAATACCTAATTCGAAAAGTTGATGAGGTGCTCTGCACTCGTATAATGTTTGTCATACTTGTTTGTTGCATATCAATTTGTTGCAGACATACTTGTTAACTAATAAAGCAGATGACTGATTTAATTCTTATTCGTTTTTTATATACTCATATTTTACCGTTAATTATTGGAGCGTTTGATGGTTTTAATTTTATTTGATGTTCATAATAGCGCCCTTCTAGTATAATTTTATACACATGCAGGAGCGTAATTGGAATTTTATTTGGGGGGGCGACATTTTTGAATTCCCATATCTCACGAAGCATTAGGAGATATACGAGAAAAACGGCATTTTCGAGCGTTTCTCGACGAGATCTATGTGGTGAAGAAAATTTCAAAAAAAATTGAAATTTTGTTGCTAAATATTAGGGTGTCCCAAGCCCCGGCCCTGGGGCTTATGCCCCGTTTCCGGGCCGGGGCAAGGCTTGCCTCGGGCCGGGGCTAAAACATTTGTAATTAATTGCAAAACTTCAAGATTTTCATTCGAAATCAATCTTGGAAATTATGAGGAACCAAATTAAATGGCATATTTCAGAATACTGACGAATTCAAATGGCAAAATTTGATCGTTAAATTGTTTCTATAGCTATTTGGACCCAAATTAAGCAATTTAAATCCAGCGTATTCTTTTTACTTTTAAATTACTTACATATTAATAAATCTGGTAATATTTATTATTAATATTACTATATTATATCATTGATACATTTATGATTCATTTATTAGTTTTATGGTTTATCTCGGAATAAATAGTCTAAATCGGATGACGAATTAATTTTTTCTATTCTGTCAGATCTTATATATGGAATTTGATGATCTGTCAACTCTGAACAGACGGAGTGCATAGAATTAATCAAAGGATCAGGTTAAGAAGGAAGCTTATTAGGGATGTGCCTGTTAACCGGAACCGAAACCGGCTGGAACCGACTATTTTTGGAACCGGAACCGGAAACGAGGACCGGTTTTTTATTTTCTAAGAACCGGAACCGATTTCTCGGTTTTCCTGAGAACCGAAACCGGAACCGATCTTTTTTGGAGTCAGTTATCGGTTTTTTAAAAGTAGACTTAACAATCGAACTTCATAAAATTTAGTGAAGACATGAAGCAGCGATTCAATCTTTTTTTACCCAAAAACTTACAGATTAACATTGGACATTCTAAAAATATGCTACTGAGCCTAAAAAATATGAAAGTGTGAATAACGTATAAATATCACCGTTATCAAATCAAACAACGATGGCAGGTGGTTTTAGGATAAAAATACACCAACTTACGAATTCTAATAAGCAGAGAACAGTGGAAACATAGTGTTCAACTGAATGAAAGATTGTACAGACAAAGCCAGACATGATATAATATTTTATTCACGAAACACATAGATAATATTCAGTGATTTATAAGTAAATTATCAACTCGGCGTAAAACTTGTTTAAACATGCAGTTGCCAGATTGAAACGACTTCCTGAATAATTTATCTTTCGATTATATCGTCATATGTTCCCGTGAAGTCAGGCTATCAAGAGCGTACATACTTTAATACAGGAACCGAGAATCGGAACCGACGGTTCTCTAGTTGAAGAACGGAACTGGAACCGGCGGTTCCAACTTACGCAAGAACCGGAATCGAATTATTTGAAAAACCTGGAACCGGAACATCCCTAGAAGCTATGTAGATTCGATGCTGTGATCGCACTTCTTGGTGTCCTGGACCTAAAATCATATATTGTTTCGTAATTCACGATTGCAAGGAATTTCTTGAAAATCAAGCTTGTGCTGTCGGAAATCTTTATCGCATCAGCCACAATCTTGGCGAGACAAATTTGTTTTAAATTTGTACATCCGTGATTTTTATGGTTCAGTACAGCTGGAAAACACGAATAATTTGGAATAGAAAATGTATAATCGGGAGTCTTAAATCCAAGAACTGCAACGTACATATATAATCAATAGATACATAAGAATTTTTAGTTGAAAATTAATCAACTTCTAAAGTGGAAATTGGAACAAAATTGATAATGTTAAACAATAAAAATACATGCTTTGGACTGAAATGCTTATGCTTTGTTTGGCTTTTCAGCGAGAAAATTAATCTTTATCATGAATAAAATGACGAGCACTTAGCATCACAAAAAATTTCTATTTTTCTTAATAAGTGACATCATTCATTGAGAGCTTAGATAATAAGAGATATGGGTATTCTATTTTGAACTCTAAAATTACCTGGTAATTCTTTACCTCCTTGGAAATCAGTCATGAAGTTTTGAAAATCTGAAGAAAGTTGCACATTTATGATTTATCGCTAATAATTGTCATTTAATTGGACTGATTCGGTATCATGTGCATCACTGATATTTTTCAAACCGTAAGTTCTTATGCTTTTAATTTAAAGCCATTAATCCCCGATGATACCGGAAATTAATCCCCTTTAAGTGCACACTTATATATAGGATCAGCACAGCATCATAGGTGGGTGGCACCGACAATTCTGGGGGTGCAAGATTTTTCAAAGGCCCAAAAATGGCTTTAAAAATGATGGTATAGCGAAAGAACACCATTTTTCATTGTTTCTCATCGAGCACTATCCATTGCCATCAAAAAATTGCGAAAAAAAAAACAAAAAATTGGGTATTTTGGTTTCTGGGGGTGACCCCCAAACCTCCCACGCCCAGGTATGGTCAGCATACATTAGTATGCATAACATCTTGCCCCAGCCACGGCTAAAAAGCCTCCCACGGGACATCTCTACTAAATATCAAGTTTGGTTAAAAAATCTATCGTTCAAGATATCTGCATGACTAATTCCTCAATATCAAATCATGCACTTTCCCATTCTTGAGGTCTAGACTATACGTGGGCAGCAAGAAAATTCTGGGGGTTGCAAGATTTTTTTGAAGGTCGAAAAATGGCCTTAAAAATGGTGGAATGGCGATAAAAACACCATTTTCGACGTTTCTCATCTAGCTCTATCCATTGGCATCAAAAAATTGCGAAAAAAACGAAAAAAATTTTCAAAAATTGAATTCTGGGGGGATTTTGGGGGTTATTTTGATTTCTGGGGGGTGCATACTCCCCAAACCCCCACGCCCAGGTGTGGTCTAGACCCCAGCTACCACGTGTATGTCTGGTTCTATCTAGGTAATCATAAGCACACCTGGGCGTAGGGGTTTGGGGGTATGAATCTAGAACCATACCCCCCAAAGAAACTCAAAATACCCCTACAGAATTCAATTTTTGAAAATTCTCTTCGTTTTTTTCGCAATTTTTCGATTCTAATGGATAGTGCTTGATGAGAAACGTCGAAAAATGGTGTTTTTATCGCCATACCACCATTTTTAAGGCCATTTTTGACCTTCAAAAATCTTGCACTCCCCCGAATTTTCTTGCTGCCCACGTATCATAAGTCAACTGAGAGGAGGCCGGTCGATCTAGGGTTGCCGTCACACATGGGAGGGGAGGGCTGGACCTCTCAGAATCGAATTTTTGGTGCTATTTTTGGCTATTTGGCCTTATCGAACCCTCCCCCAGAAATTCGTTCCTGCCCATGTATGATCGCTGTCTATAAAGCATTTTCCTTAATAAACAACATACATTCTTGTTTTCTAATATTGAAAAAGGCGCGGAAGCTAAAGCATGTGTTAAGTTGTAGTTAGGTGCTGAAACGATTATACTTTTTGTAGTTCAGTGTGCAAAATATTCCCCTTTTCTATTAATTTTCTTCAATATCAGGAAAATAGAATTAAATCAAAATAAATCAAGATTTCGATATTTTTATCCGAATTCGACTTGTTTAGTTGCACTTGGCAAAATTTAATTCCTATCGCTCATTGTTTCGCATAGTTGGCCTATTTTTGCAAGTATATAAGCTTATTGTTTAGGATCCTAGATTATGGAACAGGCTGGGTGCTACACTGGCTAACGATCAAAGATCTGCTGAGGCAATTTATGCGTATCGTAAAGCATTGGAACTGTATCCCGGTTTCGTGAGAGCTCGATATAATCTTGGCGTGTCCTGCCTCAATTTGGGCTCGCATGAGCAAGGCTAATTCTCTTTATGCTGTTTTTCGTTCCTACTAAAATATTTGGAATCTGGGGGTGGCAGGAGTTTTTCGTTCCTACTAAAAATGGCAGGAGACCCCCTCCCAAGATGCAGAGCCGAATGATCGGCTCTGCATCTTGGGAGGGGTTCTCCCGCATTTTTAGAGGGGAGTTAAACGACCTAAATTTTTTGGCCGACAATGGTAAAAAAGAAGCAAAAAATGACCGAAAAAATTCAAGTTTTCGCCAGAAATCGTGCAGGTGGTCAAAATTTTTCTGATCTTGGAAATGGGGGTACGACTGACTTTGGGTTGGGGATCCCCACTCCAAGTTGGTCGTCCTCATCTCCTCAAAATTTGAAATTTTCTGACCCTCCGCTTTTTGGCATAAGCATGCGTTTTCGACCATTTTAAGGTTTTTTTTACCATTTTTGGCCAAAAATTTAAGGTCATCCACTCCCTTCCTCCTTCTTCCCGCAAAAAAACATTTCGAAAAAAATGTATTGATTTATGAAAAAATTTTCTCGCACCTTGCGAAATCTCCGAAATTCTCTTGCACGAGGTTGCTTACGAGCATCGCATGTGAAAGCAAAAAGTTTGAAGATGCCAGCTGCTTACTCACTTACTTCTGAGTTAAATTCTCAACAGGTCCGACTTAATTGAAAATTTGAAACTTATGCTGCTTTTACGATTAAAGATAGTAGATATAGCATACATTTCGGTAGGGAGGAGTGAGAGGCATACATGATCTTGGAGGTTGTGGGTTTTTCACCCTCCCCAGAAAAGTTGTCATCCCACCCGAAAAGTTTTCAAACACCCCTCCTAGAATTGGCAATTTTCCTAAAAATTAGTGAAAAAGGTACTACTTTAAGCGTTTTTATTTTTTCTGTTTCCTCAAAAGTGGCAAATTTTCGGTGCTTCGCGCTGTTTGTATGTATACTTATTTTTTAGTTATATGTTGAACAATTTACTCTAATTTGTTTATTTTTGACGCTCTAGAAAGATGGAGCATTGTCACTCGTTAGAAACCCGCAAAATGATGTTTTTGACGCGAACTCACCGCTTTTGAGCATAAGAAAAAGCACTTTAAAATTTCAGCACATCTCAGAATTCTTATACTATGCATGTTGCATAGCATGACTGATCTGAGAGGACAAATATTGGGTTTTAGCCCAAATGACGTCAAAAACTGATGTCATGTAAGTGCTGAAACACCGTTAAAACTGTTACTATATGAAATTTATGATCAATCGCAAGCATTTTTGAAGAAAATTTTCCATTTTCATCAGTTTTTGGCCTTCATTTTGTCGGATTTATGTAAAAAATTTTTCATTTTTCCCTTGGGGCTCTAGACCATAGATGCACGGCATGGCCGATCCGATCTGAGGAGTAAGAATTGAGCTTTTTTAGGCCAAAATGAGCTCGAAAAACTGTTTTAAGCGCTAAAATAGCGTTAAAATTACGTTATTACATAGTCTGGTCAATTTAAAGCACTTTTGAAGAAAATTTGTAATTTCCATCCTTTTTTGCTTTTATTTTGCCTCATTTTCCTGACAAAATTTCCCATTTTCCTATTCTAGAGCCCCTCAAACCCGCTCTCTTACTTGCATCTGGTTTAGACCACATTTGGGCCTGGGGAATCTGATAGACCCCAAAAAATCGATCAAATTTATGAATTGAATTTTTTGGAATTGTTGCTTGTTTTGCACCACTCAGACCTACGGTTTTTTTTATTCGGCAAAAATTTTCCCGATGTACAAAGACTTTTCAAGACCGTCTTTGTACATGTACAAAGATTTCTGGAGGACAAAAATTGCAAAAAAAGGTCTAAAATTCGCAGAAATCTTCGGCGCTTCGCGCCGAAATGAGTAATTGTGTGTTCTAGAGATCTTTATAATGGCAGAAATTGCATTTCAAAAAGGAAAAATGTCAAATTTTTCAGCGCTTCGCGCCATTTTAAGACGATTCTTCATCATTTTTACCCTTAGAGACCCAGAAATTAGCTAAAATACACTACCAAAATTCGAACATCTCTGTTTTTACCTCACTAAAATCGCTACTGTACCATATTATAGTACCTGAGAATTTGTGTGTAGAAAATGTACAAAGACTTTTGGGGACCATCCTTTGTACATGTACAAACGGACCTTGCACAAAAAAACACTGCTCAGACCCCCCAGTGGTCGCTGCCCGCGCATAGTCTAGACCTCTATGGGCTGGGGGTTTGTCCCCCGAGCTGAACCCCTCTCCCAGATTACTGTAGACTCCCAGAATTCTATTTTTAGTAACATTATAGGCAATTTTAACCATCCCGCCCAATGTACACCTGTCAAAACTACAACGTGCGTGTCTGGTCCTAACTCCCACCACACCTGGGCGTGAGGGGAGGTTTGGAGGTATGCAACCCCCAAGAAATCAAAATACCCCCATCAGAAACCGAAATACCCCTCAGAATTCAATTTTTCAATTTTTTTCGCAGTCTTTTGATTCCAATGGATAGTGCTCAATGAGGAGCGTTGAAGAATGGTGTTTTTTGCCATTATACCATTTTTAAGGCCATTTTTTGACCTTTGAAAAATCTTGCATCCTCCAGAATTTCGGCGCCGCCCACCCATGACTCCCACCCTCAAATGTTTGCGACCCCTCCCCTAAAAACGATAGATTCCCGGAATGGAACTTTTGGCGATTTTGCCCCATCAGGACCCCAGAATTTGGTTGCTGTTTGGTCACTTTTCTTTTTATAATTCGATGTGCAGTGTGAATAGCAAGATAAGCTTTTTCGACTGTTTCATAGGCAAGCTGTAGACCACTTAATTTCTGCTCTAACATTACAACGAAATGGTATAGGGCCCAGCGGTGAAGTAGACATGTCTCAGACAATTTGGAGTACGTTACGTGTGGCTGCTTGTTGTTTGAAGAGGCCCAACGGTCGCTTGTTAAGCCTTATTGACGCTAAAGATTTCGAAGCGTTAAAGCGTTCTACTTACGCCGCAAATAGTGTGCCTTAGCCCAAAGCATTTTGATGCCAAAGCAGTTACATTTTGATATAATTACATATGTATATCATTCATATTTATTTTTCAAAGTACTTATCGGTATTTTTTTGTGTGCGTCACTCATTCATTGTTTTAAGCTATTACGCGAAATTATAAATGAAGAGCATGGACGATCTTGTGGGAAGTCGGTCAGCATTGAGCAAAAATTAGTTGGAATTCTAAGCTTAAAAACTATCAATCCAGTTTCTGATCATTTTTCATGTACCTACCTTTGCAGAAAACTCATGATTTCATTACAGGGTGGTTAATAACCTTTTGTTAGGGGGTCAGTGCTATAACTAGAACTTCGGATCAAACCAAATATACATACCATTAGATAGAGAATTTAAAACGGAATTCATTGATGCCAAATTAAAAATCAGTTTGCCTAAGACCGGCAAAAGAAATAGTTTTTAAACGATCGGGGTTTGAATGAACACAATTAATAAATGTCGATTTTCGATACTTATCAAAATATTTTTCACGTTTCTGTACAAAGTTTTATATCAAAACCAATTAGGTCCTATTTTGGGCCTTGAAAATATTTGGTCGTTGGTCAGACTGTTTTTGTTCACGATAAGGCGCCTTGCATGCGAGCTAATGCAACCCAACCCAACATTTCTTAAAACAATCAAACGTCGAATTTTGGGGTGACGATAATACGTGGGCAGCAAGAAAATTCTGGGGGGTGCAAGATTTTTTGAAGGTCAAAAATGGCCTTAAAAATGGTAGGATGGCGATAAAAACACCATTTTTCGACGTTTCTCATTAAGCACTATCCATTGGCATCAAGAAATTGCGGGAAAAAAGGAAAAAATTTTCAAAAATTCTGAATTCTGGGGGGTGCATGCACTACCCCCCCAAACCCCCACGCCCAGGTGTGGTGACGATATTTAGCCTCGGAAATTCATTCAACTTAAACGCCGCCGAAACTATTGAGCCATTCATAAAGATGAAGTCGAGGCGCAAATACTTGCTTAAATCTGACTGGTCGATAATCATATGAAATTTCGCACAGAAAGGAGGAAAACATTTGGAAAAGTCTTGAAAATCGACGTAGTCTGTTTATTGGTTTGTGTTCATACACAGACCTTTTGAAAGCTGTTTCTCGCACAAGTGATAGGCACACTGATTATTAATCTGGCATCAATAAATTCCGTTTCACATTCTCTATCTAATGGTATATTTGGTTTGATCCCAAGCCCTATAGTTATAGCGCTGACCATAGGTGGGCAGCACCAAAATTCTGGGGTGAAAGGGGGGGTGAAAAAATTTTTAAGGTCAAAAATGGCCTTAAAAATGGTGGTATGGCGAAAAAACACTCATTTTCGACGTTTCTCATCAAGCTCTATCCAATGGCATCAAAAAATTGCTAAACTGGGGGTATTCTGATTTCTGGGGGGTATTTCAACTTCTGGGGGATGCATACCCCCAAACCCCCCCCACGCCCATGTGTGGCGCTGACCCCCTAGCAAATCGTTGCTTACCACGGTACTTTTGGCCTTTAGTTTGCCCTAATTTCTCCAGAATATTTTTCTTGTTTTTCCATTCTAAGTTATGTGACATGTTTTGTAAAGCAGATTACGGATTGCTGTAAGAATATGGGAATTTGTGCTGTTTTCGTTTTTTATGATTTCGTACTATAGTGAACACTTTTTAGGCAATGAAAAAGAGAAAATCACTCAGCAGCTAATTTCAGCAAAGGTCAAAAATGGTGAGTATGGCGAAAAAACACCATTTTCCAACGTTTCTCATGGAGCACTAGCCATTGGCATCAAAAAATTGCGAAAAGAAACAAAAAAAAATTCCAAAATTGAATTTCGGGGTATTTAGGTTTCTGAAGGGGGATATTTGAACTTCTGGGGGATGCATACCCCCCCACGCCCACGTGCACATACGAGTACACAACGTATATTTAGTGCGAGTATAGTAGTTTAAATTTGTTTCGCTTACGCTTGGGTTCTAGATTATTCACACGCGTGTGTATGGGCGACCTAAGGGATTTTATTTTTGAAGTAGGTTTACATATTTTCGTGTTTTGCTGCTTGTGATGCCATTGGATAAAGCCTCTCTATCATAGATGGGCAGCATCAAAATTTTGGGGGGTGCAAGATTTTTAAAGGTCGAAAAATGATCTTAAAAATGTTGGTATGGCAGAAAAAGCCATTATTCAACGTTTCTCATCGAGCACTATCCATTGGCATCAACAAATCGCGAAAGAAACAAAGAATATTCTGGGGTTCTGGGGTTGCATGCATACCCCCACGCCCATGTGTGTTCTCTATACCGTCAATTTTTTGGCCTGTTTGCGGTCACGCCCTGCCCGCGTTTGTACGTAAATATGTATACGCGCTTTGATTATGCCCTCAAATAAGCACGTCGTCCTTTATACTAGTACGCTTTTGCTCATTATAATCACACATGGGCGTGGGGGGGGGGTTTGGGGGTATGCACCCCACAGAAGTTGAAATACCCCCGAAATCAAAATACCCCCAGAAAAAATTTTTTGCTTTTTTAGCAATTTTTTGATGCCATTGGATGAGTTGATGAGAAACGTCGAAAAATTGTGTTTTTTTCGCCATACCACCATTTTTAAGGCCATTTTGACCTTTAAAAATTTTTCACCCCCAGAAATTTTTCCACCCCCAAATTTTGGTGCTGCCCACCTATGATTATGACCATAGGTGGGTGGCACCAAAGTTCTCGGGGGGTACAAGATTTTTTCAAAGGGCAAAAAATGGCCTAAAAATGGTGGTATGGCGAAAGAAAAACCATTTTTCAACGTTTCTCATCAAGCACTATCCATTGGCATCAAAAAATTGCGAGGACAAAAAACAAAAATCAAAAATGAATTCTGGGGGTATTCTGGTTTCCTCGGGGGGGTGCATACCCGCGCCCAAATGAGATTATGACCATAGATGGGCAGCACTAAAATTCTGGGGTGCAAGATTTTGTTAAGGCCAGAAAGTTGTCTATTTTTCAACCGTTCTCATCGAGCACTATCCGTTGGCATCAAAAAAATCGCGAAAATAATAAATTTCAAAAATTGAATTCTGGTGGCTGCATACCCCTACGCCCACGTGTGATTATGACCGTCAGTGTGTGTTGGTGCCCACATGGGCGTGGGGGTTTGCACCCCGCAAAAGTTGAGAAACCCCAGATCACTGTAGACCCCAGAATTCTATTTTTAGTAACATTTCGGCAATTTTACCCATCCTACTGACCCCTTCTTCCCCCAGAATTTTCTTGCTGCCTACGTATGGTTGGTGCCATTTGATTGTATAATGACAATTATTGTTATCTACTATCCATCGCAACTTAATACAAGTCAAAGCCATATTCTTTTAGTGATGAATGTGCTCCTAAGCACCGCGACGAACATCTGCATGAATAAAGTTAAGTGTGTACAGATGGGTGGGTGGGAGTTCCGGACCGAACATGAGCGCGGAGGGAGTTTAGGAGGCTTATAGTCTGTTTCACAGAACTTCGTGC